>CM070812.1:50666137-50671137 GCA_036325905.1 Lepus oiostolus
GGGCCATTTTCTCCTGCTTTCCCAGGCCATAGCAGAGAGCTGGACCGGAAGTGGAGCAGCCAGGACTCGAACTGGCGCCCATATGGTATGCCGGCATTGCAGGTGGTGGCTTTATCCGGCTGCGCCACAGTGCCGGCCCCAAAGTGTGGGAACTCAGCCCACGGCAGCCGCTGGCTCTGCCTCCACCCTTGCCCGGCTCTGATGGTGTTGTGATCATGAGGTGTCTCGAAGCCCAGGGTCTCTGGGCCTGCACAAAGACTCAGGGGAGCAGCCCTAACAGCGGCACCTGGCTGACGGCGCCACGAGGATGAGCATCCTGGGCTGCAGGGGGGTCAGGGAGGGACAGGAGAGGGCTGGACACTCACGGTGTGGACGCCGCATCCCACGTGGGAGCACTGGGCTCCACTCGCAACCCAGCTCCCTGCTGACGCGGCGCCCTGTGTGCAGGCGATGGTGCAGGTACTCGGGTCACCGGGATCTTGGCTCGTGGCTTTGCTCTGCGCCAGCCCTGGGGAGTGAACCAGAGAATGAAAGCTCTCTCTCTTTCCCTCTCTCTCTGTCTCTCTCCCTTTCAAGTAAAATGAAAACAGCATTTTTATTTATTTTTTGACAGGCAGAGAGTGGACAGTGAGAGAGAGAGACACACAGAGAGGTCTTCCTTCTGTTGGTTCACCCTCAATGGCCACTATCGGCCGGCGTGCTGCGCTGATCGAAGCAGGAGCCAGGTGCTTCTCCTGGTCTCCCATGGGGTGCAGGGCCCAAGCACTTGGGCCATCCTCCACTGCACTCCCGGGCCACAGCAGAGAGCTGGCCTGGAAGAGGAGCAACCGGGACAGATCCGGCACCCCAACCGGGACTAGAACCCGGGGTGCTGGCGCCGCAGATGGAGATTAGCCTATTGAGCTGCGGCACTGGCCAACAACTTTTTTTTTTTTTTTTTTTTAAATAGAACTAATGAATAAGAGACAGCTAAAAGGCTCGGCAGCCGAGTCGCCTGGGCTCTATCAGTCCCATGGCAGATGGCCTTGAACCTGGAACCCGGCGAGCGTCTCTCTCTGACAAGCTCGGCACAGATGGACAGGCGCGCCAAGGCTGCCCGCGCAGTCATGCCTCACCACGGTCTCGGAGCTGGAGCTGCTCCGCTATTGTTTATCCCCGGTGCCTGTCGGAGGGGAGGGGGCCGGGGCTCTGGGAGTGCGGCCCCGGGCCGCGGCCCATGGCCGTCGGAAGCAGGAATCCTGCAGGGGTGAAGCGCTGCGCTCCGCGGTTTAACCCGCCTCCCAGGTGCTTCTCGCGCCTGCCCAGATTCGAGAGCCTCGGAGTTAAGTCGCTGTGCTAACACAGTCCCTGCTCTCAGCGACTCAGAACAGCAGACGCGGGGGCTGGGCGTCGGGCACGGGGTGGGGGGTGCGGGGGGAGACGCCTCTGGGGGTGCTGGTCTCCCACACCCGAGGGCCTGGGTCCCAGTCCTGGCTCTGCTTCCGACTCCGGCTCCCTTGCTGATGTGCACCCTGGGAGGCAGCAGGGGGGGGCTCAAGTGCTTGGGTCCCTGCCGCCCATGTGGGAGACCTGACCGAGCTCTTGGCTCCTGCTTGAGCCGGCCCAGTCCTGGCTGTTGTGAGCATGTGGGAGGGAACCAGCGAATGGAAGCTCTCTCGCTCGCTCGCTCTCTCTCTCTCTCTCTGTAGCTCTGCCTTTCAAACACATAAAATAAATGTAGAAAAACTGCTAAAAGCCAGCAGAAGAACATTTCTTCAGCATACTCCTTGCCTGCCGGGGGCGGGACAGGGGCCTCTGTCCACCGCCGCACCTAGGCACCCTCTGGGTATACAAAGAGGGAAAAACATGTGTTCAAGAAACTCTGCTGCAACTTGGTGAGACCGGTGCATCTGTGGGCTTCCCCAAGCCCCGAACTCTACACGATGGAAATTCCCCACCAGACGGGGTGGCCAGAGCCCAGCACCCCCTCCCTTGGGCTCCCATTGGAAGACCCCCTCCCTTGACCTTGGCTTGGCAGGCCGTGGTTCTGCGGGGCAAGGGGCAAGCCACGCAGGCCCTTTCCACGGAGCACCGAGAGCCCCGCACGGGTGTCACTCCGGAGGAGGCACGGGGCGCCCTCTCACCGGGCCCCAGAGCCACAGCCCGGACATCGCGGCCAGGGAAGGAGGCCAGCCGGAAGGCAGAGCACCAGCACTCGCCCCAAAGGAGCAGACTTCCTCTGCGCAGAGCATGGGCCGTTCCGCTGAGGAAGAGCCGGCAGGAGACGGCAGAGTCACGGCACAGGCAGGCCGAGCTGAGGCTGAGCCGGCTTCCTGGGGACCACGGCTGAGAGATGTGGGGAACTTCCGATGAGTCCACACCGGCCTGGAATTGACCACAGGACCATGCTGGAGAAGGCAGAACCATCAGCCAGCAATTAATGGATCTGACAGACGGGAAACAGAGCCCTGGCCGAAGCGCTATGCCCTAGGGAGACTGTGGGCACACCCAAGACGTACCCCAGAGGCTGGTGCTGTGGCTCAGCGTGTTAAGCCGCTGCCTGCTGTGGTGGCCATGTGGTGCCTGCTTGAGTCCTGGCTGCTCCACTCTTTTTTTTTGTTTGTTTGTTTAAGACTTATTTGTTTATTTGAAAGTCAGGGCGGGGGGGGGAGGGGAGACAGAGAAAGATCTTCTATCTACTGGTTTACTCCCAAGATGCTTGCAATGACCAGAGATGGGTCAGGCCAAAGCCAGGAGCCTGGAGCTTCTTCCGGGTCCCCCACGTGGGTGCAGAGGCCCAAGCACTTGCACCATCCTCTGCTGCTTTCCCAAGCGCATTAGCAGGGAGCTGGATCCGAAGTGGAGCAGCCGGGACACAGACCGGCCCCCCACTGAACCAGCGCCCATATGGATGCTGGCGTTGCAGGCAGTGGCTTTACCCACTACAACACAATGCCCTCCTCCCTACCCTGCCCCCAGCTGCTCCACTTCCCATCCAGCTCCCTGCTGATGCTCCTGGGAAAGCAGCAGAGGATGGCCCGAGTGCTTGGGCCCCTGCACCCATGTGGGAGTCCTGGACAGAGTTCCAGGCTCCTGGCTTCAGCTTGTAGCTTTGCCTTTCAAGTTTTAAATTGAAAAAGATTCCACATAACCTCTAGAAAGATTTCCGTGGTGTTTCCCCCACTCTGGAAATGGACACGACAATCCTAAAATGATACGGAAACGCAAGCAGTCCAGAGGGACCGAATAGCGGAAAGAGGACAAAGCCGGAGGACTCACGGCCCAGCTTCAGCACTCACGGAGCGGTGAGATCCGGACAGCGGGCGTCAGCGCGAGGGGCGGACGCACAGGTGAGCAGGGCGGACCCGAGGGCCAGGAACAAACACACCTGCCTGTGGCCGGCCAAGTTCTGACGACGCTGTCAGGAGGAGTAATAGGATGAGGACAATCTTTTTGTCTGTTTTGCTTTTTTTTTTTTTTTTTTTTAACATTTATTTATTTGAAATGCAGAGAAAGGGAGAGGGAAAGGGAGAAAGAGGAGAGAGAGGAGAGAGAGAGGAGGGGGGAGAGAGAGAGGAGAGAGAAATAAATATTGGGAGATCTTCCATCTGCTGGTTCTCTCCCCAAGTGGCTGCAACAGCCAGGGCTGGCCAGGCTGAAGCCAGGAGCCTGGAGCTCCATCCGGGTCTCCCATGGGGGCAGCAGAGGCCCAGGCACTTGGCCCAGCTACTGCTGCCTTCCCAGGTGTATTAGCAGGGAGCTGGGACCCGCGCTGGCCCTCTGATGTCACTGATGTGTGATGCAGGTACCCTGACCTGCCGCACCACGAGGCCGGCCCCAAGTGCAGTGTTTTCAACGTTTGCTGGAGGAGCGAACGTTCAGCCTAGTGGTGAGGACTCCCACATCCCACACTGGAGCACCTGGGTTCGATCCCCCACTCCACTCTCTCTCTCTTTTTTTTTTTTTGACAGGCAGAGTGGATAGTGAGAGAGAGAGAGAGAGAGACAGAGAGAAAGGTCTTCCTTTTTGCCGTTGGTTCACCCTCCAATGGCTGCTGCGGCCGGCGCACCGCACTGATCTGAAGCCAGGAGCCAGGTGCTTCTCCTGGTCTCCCATGGGGTGCAGGGCCCAAGCACTTGGGCCATCCTCCACTGCCTTCCCGGGCCATAGCAGAGAGCTGGCCTGGAAGAGGGGCAACTGGGATAGGATCTGGTGCCCCAACCGGGACTAGAACCCGGTGTGCCGGCGCCGCAAGGCAGAGGATTAGCCTGTTAAGCCACGGCGCCCGGCCCCCGCTCCACTCTCAACCGCAGCTTCCTGCGGACGCAGACCCTGGGTGGCAGCAGTGAGAGCCCAAGTAACCGCGTTCCTGCTTCCCACGTGGGAGACCTGGGTTGCATTCCTGGCTCCTGGCACTGGCCCCGGCACACCCCGACCACTGCGACTATTTTGGGAGTGTGTCTGTCTGTCTCACACAGGGGCCAGCGTGTGGTGCAGTGGGTTAGGTGGCCACTCGCAACGCCAAGCTCCCACACTGCAGTCCTGGTTCCCGTCTGGGCTGCTCTGCTCCTGAGCCAGCTTCCCACTAATGCACCTGGGAAGGCAAAGGAGACACCACAAGTGCCCGGGCCCCTCCCGCTCACCTGGGAGACCCGGATGGAGCTCCAGGCTCCTGGCTCAGCCTGGCCAGCCCTGGCTCTTGCAGCCATTTGGGAGTGAATCAGCGGATGGACGACCTCTGTCTCTGTCTCTCTGTGTCTGTCTCTCTCCTCTTCCCCACTCTGCCTTTCAAATAACTAAAATAAATCGTTTAAAAAATGATACACATGTGGCTGGCGCTGTGGCGCAGCAGGTTAAAGCCCTGGCCTGAAGCACCAGCATCCCATATGGGCGCCGGTTCAAGACCCAGCTGCTCCACTTCCGATCCAGCTCTCTGCTATGGCCTGGGAAAGCAGTAGAAGATGGCCCAAGTGCTTGGTCCCCTGCACCTATGTGGGAGACCTGGAGAAAGCTCCTGGCTC